>OU015493.1:173073115-173090615 GCA_907164885.2 Dolomedes plantarius
AAATTCCCCCCCCCCCCGAAAAAAAAAAGTTTCTAATCGTTTTTATCATATCAAACTCAATTCTGATTTCATTTTAGCGGAATCACTCAATTAAATTGCACTATAATGATTAAAACTACATTTCTATTTTCATGATAATATTTAACGAAGTAAAGCTTTTATCACTTTAATGTAATTCAAGAATTTTGGATTGAATTAAATATTTCGAATTTTGCTCTGAAAGACGAATTAAAAATAGAAAAGTAAAAACAGCTAAATATTTATATACAGTAAAACTTCTCTATGGCAGCCAGAAATGATTCCAAACGAAGTAGGCCGTTTTCAGGCGCGGAAAGGAGTACTGTATGGAGTCTTTAATCTGTTATAAATAAAAATATGTCCGTTTAGAGGGGTGACCGTCGAAAGGAGTGTTCGGCTAGGGAATTTACACTATATATATATATATATTTACACTATATATATATATATATATATATATATATATATATATATGTATGTATGTATACAGAGGCTGTTCACACATTTTTTAGACGATGTATATTGTATTCACAAAACTGAATTACATAAAATTCTTGTGTTTTAAATGTTCTGTTTGACATCCCTTATTCTGAACTATCTTTCTACACCGCAATTTCCAGGATAATAATGCCTTTTGAAGTGTCAGAAGAGGTATTCTATCCCATTCCTCCTGAACAGCTTTCCAGAGTCCTGTAAGGGTTTTGGGACGACGTTTGGAAAATGCAGATTTTAAAAGTCCGAAAGCACAAAAATCCAGAGGTGATACATCGGGAGATTTAGTAGGGATATCAGTGTAGGGTATGGCCTTGATACCAGTTTTTTGTTCCATTTCGTTTAGAAAATTTACAGTGGATTTTCATGTGTGACTGCTAGCTTTGTCCTGATGGAGTCTCACAGATTGATGGCACTGTGGGTAAAGCGATGGTATTTCATTCAGAAAAATTGGCGATAAAATATGTTCCTGATAGTATTTGGAGTTAATCTTGACATTTTCTTCTACTCTCTTTATTTTTAACTTGCCATTATAAGAAAAACCAGCAACAATCATGAATTCCTTAGAAAAACTTTCTTTCGATTCTTTGAACCATGTACTTAAATTTTTTTCTCCCCTTTTATGATAATAAATGGCTCTTTTTTTGTTGCAATCATTTAAATACACCCATGAGTCATCTATTGGGACAATTGTTTTCCATTTTTCTTTGGATAAGTGTTTCTCATGTAGAATTCTGCAGAGTGTCCTGCGTTCAGCGATATGATTTGGAAGAAGACGATGCATATTGCGTTTTTTCGCTTTCTTAAGATTTAAATCAACGTTTATCGTTTTGTTTACAGTGGACACCGAGCATTTTAATGATTTTGCAACTGTCCTTTGACTAGGGGGATTTTCTTTTAACATTAAAGAACGTACCTTTGCAATAGTCGAAGAGGTCCGTTTTTTCCTTGGATATTAGTTTGAAATTTTTGTCCCACTTGAGGCTCCAATTTGACGTTTTTTTCCTTTCTTGTTGACGATATTACCTATCGACGCTTTAGATATCACAAAACCATGACTCTCACATCGTTTTTGGATAACGGAGTATGCATATTTCTCTTCGGAAAGAGCATTAATGTAGCCTTCGAACCACTGCTTTGTTAAAAACGCCATTTTGAATAAAAACAAAACTTTCAATCCGCAGACGATAATTTTGACTTTCAAAAACATAGTACAATTGCAATTATTTCTTTTGCAGCAAACAATTTTTTATTACCGCTTACCAAAATCGTCTAAAAAACGTGCGAACAGCCTCTGTATATATATATATATATATATATATATATATATATATATATATAATACATACACACACATATATATATATATATATATATATATATATATATATATATATATATACTGAGACGAGGGGAGGTAGAGAGTTGCGCAAAAATATAAAATAATTTAGTTTAACGGTTAAGATTTATCGTTATAACTGTACTCCAAAGAATATCTTGTGATTCATGAAAAACTGATATCTATAATTTAGAACATTTTCAAAAAATGGAAGTGAATAAAATAAGTCGGCCATTTTTGGACGATTATATTTTCAGACAAAATATTAATGCAATACATTAGATTCCACAAATAAAATGAAGATGAAAAGTATGACTTAATACATTTATATGTTCTTTAGATATATGATTATAAAATTTTGATAGTTTTGTCTAGATACTGATATCAAGAAAGGAATTCGAGTATTTCAAAAATTTTAAAGTCATGACAAACTGAGAGAAAGAATACTGTTTTGTGACTTTTTATTGTTCTTTTATATTTTACAGATAATTTTTTTAAGTATTTTATAGTACTAAAAAACAGGCCAGACTATTTACACCAGACTATTTTTAATCAAAAATTTTTTTTAACGAAATTGCCATGAAATATGACCTAGATTTTAGCTATTTATTTTGAGAGATCTCAATCTATTGTTTTAAATGCAACCAACAAATATGTAAGGGTAATATTTACTGTCTATAGATATTAAATCGAAGTGATGTTATGTCTAGACGTATGTAGGCTCAAAAGTTCCATTTTAATATATATGTTAATGTATATTATTATTTTTCTTTTGTATTTCAAAATATTTATTGTAAGTAAAATGCTTGGAAAGAAAAAATAGAAAACAAAATATGATATTAAATATGAAATGAAAATTCCCAACTTATATATAAATAAATAAATAAATAAATATGTATATATATATATATTTATTTATTTATTTATTTATTTCATGTTATCATAATACCATTAAAATGATGCGACCTAATGCTTTGGGTAATAATTTGTCAACGACAAACTTATCTTTGAGAAAATATAGGACCTTCAAAAATATTTAATTCTATACATGCTTTAAAAAACTATCTTACTGTATCCTCTTGGACATTTCTCTCTTCAAAAACGTCGTCTTAAGCTTTTCTTTAATCCAAACATATTTTTATTTTGAGTTGGCGATAAAACAGTTTATTTTAAAGCCTTCTTTTGTGCAAAACCTCGTATACCAGAAATACAGGCGCCAAATGTCACATACCGTGACAAAAAATCATTGTTACAGATGTCAGCTGCCTCAGAACGCTGAAAAATAACCGATCTCTCATGAATAAAACATGCGGTTGAATGCCATTAGAAAGAAGGTAGTTCATTTTCCTTTATTCATGCATTCAAAACTTTTCTTTTTTTTGTACTTTCTATGTAACATTTCACTGAAATTAATTTTTAGAGCTAAATGAAATCCAATAACTGCGTTTTATTTAATATTGTAAAATAATGGGCCAATTCGTAAAGAATTTTTTTTTGCTGTTCTTAAATCCTACTATGATTGGTGAACTCATAGGTCTACACTTTTAATTTAGATCTGATCCAATTTTAAATTTCAATTAGTGAAAAAAATTTGGCGTATTTAATTTAGGTAAACTTCCAAAACCAAGCTAATTCTAGTGTGAAGAACTATTAACATCCGAAAAATCTTTGGCTGTTAAGATAAGCTATTGCTAATTAAAATTCGTATATCTTGATCAATTACTCCTAGAAGTGGATTTGGTCTAGGTAACCTAGTGGTAGCGCATCGGCTTTCTGTTTCGAGGGTTCTCGGTTCGAATCCCGAAAAGTGCCATTAAATACCTTCGTGCCTAGACCGATATGACCATGTTACATCCGTAGACCCGAAAGTCCCACCATGAGATCAGGCAAGGTGGGAGAGTAAATGATCATTCTACATTCCTTTGGGATGCTCGGTCAAAACTGACATGGCACCCAACTAAGTCGGACTCCGACTCTTATGGTCCTATTATAAACCGAAGATGTACTCCTCAGCTCCCAAAGCCTATTTAAATCTAGTTGGAACACTTCCGGAAAGCAGGCATTAGCAACAACAGCTTCATTAACAACAACAAGAGCTGGATTGCTTACAGGAAGATGCTTACAGGAAGGTTAAAAGCTAGCAGGATCAAAATGATTTTAGGTGACTACTTTTCGACAAAAATTGGGGACATTCAGAGGCTGTAGATGGGTAAGAGACTCTTCCTGGTGTGCTACTGGGCATTAGTATTGGACCCGGGACGAGCCCGACATCTGAGAATTTCAATCATTTTTATCTTCCATTTCACAGTACATCCAAAACAATGAGACGTTTACCCAACAAGTTAATGCAGAACATTTATATGAAGTGTAAATGATTGTAAATGATTAGTATGAATTAGAAAATTTCCTAAAAATGTTCAGCATAAAGTAAAATAGATAGTGAGTTTTTTATCATTTATTTTTTTATTTTCTGTTAAATTCCCCAATAAGAATATAAATGTTGTAGACTGCAAACGATGATCATATTTAACTTCGAAAGAAGGCTTGGCAAACACCTTCCTAAACAATTGTGGATTGAAACTTGAAATGATTGAAAGAGAAATCACCTTAGAAAAAATGCCATCTAACCAGTAAAAATACAATTAAGTAATTTATTAAGAAATAAAACAGGAAATATTTAAAAAAAAACAATAATTCAATTAGAATAAATTAGTTTCTATAGAGAAACTTTTAAAATCTCTTTGAAGTATTTCAATAAAATTTGGAAGTTTATTTTTCTTTCTTGAAAAATTCAATATAATTAATGAAAAGAAAGATATCAGTAATAAGTTACTATTTATGTATATCAATTTTTTCTATAATTGTTTTGCTATTGTATATTTGTAAATTCATGTAGACGTAAGCAAATATGAATAACGTAATTAGGTATTATCTCCATTCGATTTTTTTTCAAAGAAGAAGATGAAAACAAATTATGAACGAAATAAGAATGACAGTATGATAATAAATATGAAAATTCCCATCTTTTACTCAATCGCACACACACACACACACACACACACACACATATATATATATATATATACACATACATACACAAACATATGAGTGAAATTAAATTTTTTTTTTACAGTAATGAGAAAATTTTCACAAAATTTTTGATAGGGTGCTAAACAGTTTTTTAAAGTTTAAACTTGGTAGCTAACCCATATCTTATCTGTAGAATACTTTTTTATATTTTTTTTCAATAAAAACTATCTAAGACTTGGAAAGTGTCAAATCCTCCATAAATAACATCCTGGAACAAAATGCGTATCACTTGAGCTATTATAACACGTTTTTGATCAGCATTGCAGACTTTAAATATATTTGATAAAAATATATGAAAGGTTTAATTGTAAAAAACTCCTTTTCTGCTGTAACTAAAGAAAATTTTTAATTACAGCAGAAAAGGATATTACATTAATTTTTTGTTCATAATGTTTCAAAAATTACTCAAAAGACAAAGATATCTAGAAATATTTATTATCAAGTAAATTTTTTGAGCATTTCTACTCAAATTATTGCGAAGCTTAAAGGAAATATAGAATGAATCAAAACAAACAATTCCCGGAAAACCGAATTATATTTATACCAAATGCAATCCCAATAAATGGACGCGTAAAATACTTTACATTATACAAGGCAATGCTTTTATCGCTAACTTCATAGTCCGTGCTAGGTTTTGTTTCTTTTTCTACTTTTTTCGCGTGATTCATTGTGTGTGAACCATTTGACTCCTGTTGCACCGGTCACGCGAAGTTATCTTAATTAGTTTCTCTTTAGAGTAAAAGATAAATATTACATGTGTTAAAGGCTTGCTGTTTACAACTATTTGACTCGCATGGAGAATACAGTAAAATTATAACTTATTTAATTGTATTTACATAGAATACTGTTTTCGGCATGTCAAATATTTAATATATTTCAGGCAGCAAACTTAATTAGAATATTTAATGGATATTTCTAAACTTTATAAAAATTTTGAGAATTTCTTTTGGTACATATACGTACCTATTTTCAGGGCTTTTAAATTTTTTTAAAGCTAGATATTTTTTCATTTAAATTCACAATTGTAATTAGAAAACAATTATTATTTTTTATTTAATAAAAGTAAGTTATCTTTGTTGAAAAATTAACGAATTGATATTGGGTTTTTACCAAATATTACATCTTTAAATGTTTTCATAAATCTAGAGATTGATCAGGCTTCAAACTAAAGAACAGATTGTTCAGTTAACTGTTTTCTTATTAATGTGTACTTTAGAACAATAATTTAATTTTTGTTGTTATTTAATTAAAAATATTTCTGGTTACTTTTTCAACAAAGCTATAATTTCCAGGTGAATGTTTCTAACTGAAGTTTCATAATCAAGTGATGCAAATACTTTTACAAAAAATATAATTCCCTATATAAAATATTTAGGTGAAAGGAGACCCAATGCGAATAAACGAATATACAGTTATTCAAAATCTACATTTATGAAAATACAAATGAAAATTTTCATATTGAATATTTGTTGTTTGTTTAAAAATTTAATTGAATCAAATATTTTTCGAAAAAATATATGATTCTCTATACAAACAATTTAAAATTTTATTGAATATCATTCTTCGGTTTCACTAAACAGACAATATTTTAATTATCTTGATAAAGACCTAACATATATTAACACATTCTGAATGTCAAATTTATGCAGTTTTAAAGTCAAATGTGGTCTCATGTTTAGTAATAAAAAGTTTAGCAGATGTGGTTAGATTTTCCATAGATTTGATAATCACCACAATTTTGATTTATGGAGAAAATGTACGTTACTTGATTTTGAAGGAAATAACACTATAAAATCACTGTTTATTTTAGACTTTTTATAAATATCTACGAAAAAAAAACTTACGAGAATATTGTTTATAATTTTTTTAAATACTTATAGTGTAATTTACTTTATTGAAACTATAGCAAAGCTGAAGAACACGCGGCGTGATACGTCGTAAAATAAACGTATAACGATTAAATAAAAATACTACGAGAAATATAGTAAACTATAACAAGATACAAATATCCGCCTTGTAAGTGTTAAAAATCATCAAAATTAACCCAAATACATAATAATAAATTTTTGAGATTATCATAATTTTTTAAGCTTTAATTACAAAACTTGCTTTAAAGGCAGTTAAAAAAAAATAACATGAATGGTTCAGAAATGAACCAAATAAATATCCCCTTCTTGTTTATCTTCAAAAACCACAAAAAGAGAGGGGATGTTTTTTTTTTTAATTTCACTTCTTGGCCTTTTTTATTCACAGATTATGAGTGGGTTAAAAAGGAATATTTTTCATCCTTTGAAAGACTAGAAGAATCTTAAATTCGCATATATTTTTTATACCTCGTTATTTTCAGATATCTAAAGAATTTTGAGCTACGGTTTTGCGAGAAGATAAAAAAAATCCTTTACAAATAATGGATTTTTTTTTATATATGGGGGTAAAAAAAATTTCTCATCCACTTTCAGTAAGTTTTGAGTTGGTATCTCGGAGATCAAATAGAAAAATAAAAATACTTAAATATTAAAAAAATATATAGTGAAATGAGTTCCTGTCAGATATGAAAGTTAATCTAAATTTTACATGGTATTTTACATTTTGTTGAAAATTTGTAAGCATAGGAAATTGTTTCATAACAGTAGCAAGTACAGTTGAAGTAAAATATACATTTTACTGTTGAGAAATAAATAACAAATAGAAAATTTAATTTGCGTAAGAAAACATAATGTTGAAGATTCCCTTTCACTTTATGTGTGTTAAAAAATTGCATATAAAAGTAGATTTGCCCTTAATTATATATATATATATATATATATATATATATATATATATATATATATATATATATATATATATATATATATATATTTGTTTATTTATTTATACCGGTTGGCCAGAATTGAACACCCATACTCTGACCTCCCTGTATATCAAACTGCTCAGTGTAAACGCTTCAAATTTTGTACACATACTATTCAAGACATAAGGACACGGATTACGTGAAAAAAAATAGTTCCAGAAACCCCGATAGGTGGCGCTGTACTGCAGAAAATATGAAAAACAAAAATCAAAATTAAACAACAACTTAAAACAAACAAAATCAAAAAATGTGGGCTCGAGGTAGACTTGCGGTAGCTCTCAGGCTTTCGGTGCTAAGGATGCTCAGATCGAATATATATATATATATATATATATATATATATGCTAAGAATTAATTAGAAAAAGAATAATAATTTAAAAATTTACAGGGGGCTTCAGAATAATCAAATTTCTAGCATTAAATCTCATTAATTATGGTATTTCGAAAAGCGCCGCGAGAAGGGAAATTCCCTTTTTGAACGAACAAAGAGCGAGTCTATTAATAGTATCAAACTTAGCTCCCGCCCATTCCCTATCTTCGGTGTAAACGTCATAAGTATGCGCAATGACTTGAGAGCTTTTGAGACAATAGGTAAGTTAAGCAGACCGATGGGATTAAGTCGTTGATAGGAGACTTGCGCTAGCCGAGTCCGCGGGTTTTGTAAAATGGCGAGCGTACGATGTGCGCGATCTTGGAGAGGTCGTTTTCTAGATGTTGAAAGAAATAAAAATATCCATTTGGATTACTGTGTGTCACCTGAGTATTGACTGCCTTCCACTACGCTGCTATATAACTCAAGGATTTATCAAGATTTCAGTGCCATGATCTGTAATTAGTGAACAGGCGTAATTCGAAGCCTGTCTCATATATATATACATATATATTAGGGTGGAGGGAAAAATTTATTTTTTATTTTTTTCTTTCCTGTATCATCAATCATTGATCCATGGCCCAAGATGCAAAAGTGCAAAATTTCAACCTGTTTTGTAAATATCTACAGGTGACGCACTAGATTTGAAGTTTTGAAAAGTAGTATAAAAAGGCGACATTTAAAAACGTGGTAATAAAACTCAATTATACATTTTTATTTGTTTTTATTTGTTACGCAAATTAATTATATTATATTTAAAAGCGTTTAAGCAATAGCCTTCTCTTTAATAATGTTTAAGTATCATTTTCAGAAGTTTTTTGCACTTTGTTTTTCGTGAAAATATTGAGATTTTGTCTCAAAAAGTGGAAAGTCTTACCTAGCTTTTATCTTCGTTCTTATATAACCGTCTCTTGCCTCTGAACCACAAACAGTTAATGCAGCCTCTGTTACTAGCTTTACACACCGTTCTACAGCCTGTGTGTGACAAGGAAACTTCTTAAAATACAGGAAATTGTATCCTGAAGAAATCCTAGTATTTATTTCCGTATCACTCTTTTTCATCGTCATTGGTGGTTCGGTAACACTTTCTTTCGACCAATTTATCAAATCGTAATAATGTGATGCTCTGATCTGAAGTTCAGGAAGCTGAAACACGCGTACTTTTCTGCCTTTGGTCTGTTCTCTTGCTTTTAATATTCTTCGAAGAGCTAGTTTTCTTATATGTAACTCCTTGTCTTGTAACATAGCTAACAAGGAATTTTTAAGGTGCGCAAAGAATAAATTTCGTTGAATAGTTTTTAATACAATTCTCTTCAGCTTTTCTTGCATATACGAAGACCTTCTAACCATATAAAAAACGCGGATAGGCCCATATTTACAAGAAGGTTTAGTCTTGATGTCAAACCAGGCTGGTGCGTACACTTTCACAATAAAATCGACAAGTTCTTTCAGGTTGACCGATGGTTTCGTTGTTCCTACATATAAACGAAGAATCCTGTTTGCACAAGTAATCCATCGGGAATGTGCTAGTTTTCCTGGATCTCTGTTAGCTAAGCTAGGTGGGATTGTGCCACTAAGAAATAGCTGAGCACATTGACTATAAATATTTTGATTGGTGCTTAATAATTCAGCATTAACATCCGGCAATTCTGAACTGACAGCTTCAAAGGTCACCACTTTATATTCTAGGCACTTTTTCAGGCCTTTCTCCAATGTTTCCTGAAAAACTATTTGGACCTGTCGTGGTACCATCGAGACTGGCGAAAAGATGACGGAGTGGTAATTCATTAGCATGTAGTAGGCACACAAACCATTTTAACGGTCGATTAAGATATTTTTCCAATAGTATAATGACACCGTTTTCCTGTCCTGTATTTACAGCAGTACCGTCACATCCAATTGCCACCAACGATACATGAAATTCGGAACTCTTTTCTAGAAACTCAACATTCATTTTTTTAATCGTAATTGAATTACCCAAATCAAGTGAAATATGTCCTATGTACTTAGAATTAAGACTGAAAAGCATATTTCTTTGATTTCTGAACCAGATTAACTGCATTAACTGTTTGTTGTTCAGAGAGCAAGAGACGGTTATTTAAGAAAGAAGATAAAAGCTCGGCAAAACTTGCCACTTTTTGAGATAAAATCTTAATATTTTCACGAAAAACAGTCCAAAAAACTTCTAAAAATGATACATAAACATTATTAAGGAGCTATTGCTTAAATGCTCTTTAATATAATATATTTCATTTGCGTAACAAATAAAAACAAATAAAAATGTATAAATGAGTTTTATTACCACGTTTTTAAATGTCGCCTTTTTAAACTACTTTTCAAAACTTCAATTCTAATGCGCCACCTGAAGATATTTTCAAAACAGGTTGAAATTTTGCACTTTTGCATCTTGGGTCATGGATCAATGATTGATGATACAGGAAAGAAAAAAATTAATTTTTTTTTTCGTTCCCCACCCGAATATATATATATATATATAGTAGAGTAGAGTATTTATTTATTTCCATTATTTGTAATCATTTGGAAATTGTTGGCAAATTCGTTGCTAAGTTACAGGCCCAACAAACGTAGACAGTTCATGTGGACTTTTTTCAAAGAAAGCTTTAGAAATATGTTTTAATATATATATATATATATATATATATATTAAATTTTCTTTATGTTTATTATTAATATATATATATATTTATATATATATGCAGGATATACATACATGCTTTGCAATAAAATCTATACATTATATAAAAACTTCCCTATGTATGCTTTTAGCAAATGCAGAATGCACGCAATTCACATGTGGGTTTAACTATAAGCTCTTACATATATATTTCCAATTTTATTTTATACGGATCAAGCAATACATTACAGATATGAAACATATAATATGGAACGAAAGCATATGCAAACTATAAATATCGGCTCATGCTTTTTTAAATCTAATCCTGCATCCAACTGAATCTCGTGCGAGTGCGAGCGTAGCAAGCATATCAGACGTAGAAACCCTGAAACGTAAATCAAGAGTAGCGTGCGTCTAAAATATCTTCACACGATTTTTTCTCGCTCATGTCTCTGAGAGAAATCATTAAACATGAGAATGCTTTTATTCTTGACTTTGTCTCGTGCGAAAAGAAGTGTGTTTTGATTTTACTCTATATTTATTCACGTGATTTATTCGACTTGGTCCATTTGATCCCAGCTGCTACTCACACGCAAGAAGAAAACTTCCATTTTTACGGAATCCGAGAGAAAATAATACGTTTTTTATTGATTGCAGTTGAATGTCGAAGTAAAACTTCCGGAATAAGTTTTTAAAAAAAGGGGGGGGGGGAGAGAATTTTGGTGAGAACGCTGTATGTTAAGGAAAGATTATACATTATTTTTTGAAAGGTTAAGTAAATATAAATGTTCTTTATTTGCTGAATGATATGCTTAGTTTATTGGGGCTCTTCATAAGGAAATATATGCATTATTTTCAATTATTGAAAATTGTGATCTGGAGGCATAATTGATTGATCTAACCTTATATATTATGATGGAATATAAAATACCCGAAAGTTTAATTTTACTTCTTTGCTCTCATTAACTCTCAAACGGCACAGTGGTTTGAGAAATAGATGGTACAGTCGGGTCTCTTTTTTGATGAAATTTTTGGTAGAAATAGAACACAATAAGCCTTTTTGTTGTATTATAACATTTATTGATAATATTTTGCATGAAATAAAACTCTTTTTGTAGAAAAAATTAACAATGAATTGTAATTTTGCTAAACAAAGAAAATGTATTTGGCATATACATAGAATGTTGTATACAGGGTGGTCATAAAAAGCTTTGCCGATATATGGACCGTTCCGTTCAACAGATCGAGATGAGATTTCAGATATAGTTATTCAGTTGCATGAGTTCGGGATTCTGTAAACGGCAACAAAGTGGCGCTCACGGTTACGGTTATAGGTACAGAAATTCGAATATTTTTGAATGGCAACGCCCACTTTTTCACGTGGCAAAATGCTAAGCGTATGCAAAAATCCTAAAAAGCGTTGGAACGGTACGCATATCACAAAAAACGGACGCGCTATGCACGCACAAAAAACATCTCTGCGAACACCCTAGAAAAACACGATCGGGGAGTACGGAGGAAATTTACGTATGACAAAGGCAAGACACCAACAACTGATGACAACACGGATCTGACAAAAGAAAACTTTTATTTGAATTTCACATTTTCCACTTAGGTGACATCACAGGCCATTCGCCATTGAGTGTTAACATTCAAAACAGGTGTCCATAGATTATGTAAATGAATATTCAACTTCATATTCATAATTGTGTTCATTTATTAATCACAAGAAACTTTTTGGATGAAAACGAATTCAAATGTCTTAGAAAGGTTAACCTTTTTACAGTTTTCTCCAAAAATTTATTAAGATATTAATAACTGTTTTAAGTATTTTGTGTTAATCATAATTCAAGAATAGGAATTTAATTTTACTTGTTTCGAGAATAGCCTACTTTCTGTTCATAAAATAATGTGTTTTATTACATCATTTTTCTATAATTTAAAAATTTCAACATTTAAAAACACGCCAATCCTCACTTCATAATCATGCCAACCGGGTTTTTTAAAGTAAAATGGTTTAATCCTTGACAAAATATTTACTTAAATATATGACGACTAATTTTTTTGCCTGATTTCAAATGAAAGCAAAGTAGTCCGATAAACAAAATTTATCTAAAAGATCTCCAGATGAATAATGACCAAAATAAGTGGTTCTGAACCATTTTAAACCCGCCTCTTCATCCTGATTAAAAAAATATCACCGAGTGAAATTTTTTAAAAAGAAAGACGTTCCTCTCCACATTTTGATATATGACTCAATGATTAAATTATCATGAGCTTAATTTTTTTTAAAAACATAAAATGATCTATACTTAAGGTATAAATTAGAAAGTCTAGCGGTTTGAATGATGGAAAATCATTAGTCCTCTCGGCTGTGTTTTGCTGATGGGCCTCCAGTAATATCGAAATCTAGATTCAAGATTGAAATTAAACATGCAAGCTTTTCATTTATTGATTGGATTATTTTTTCCAATACGGCTGGTATTTAACTTTTCTTGACTTTGGCCCAACAACTCAAAATCTTGTTGGGTACTCTAATGTGGGAGCAGCATTTAGGTGAGCCAACATTGCCTCCGATGAAAGGGGCAACACGGGAGCATCTAGGCCTTACTCGGAATTTAAACACAATACGACTGCGTGGAAATTCATTAAGTAAACGACTATACCATGTGGGCGGTATATATATATTTTTTTACTTATTTATTGTGTTTTACTGATTTCTACTTTAAAAGCCTATCTTGAGGTTCTGCACAACTTTTATTTAAATGGTCAGATTTGTACCACATTTCGTGCTATGCGCAATTAAAGCCAGCCAGGTTTTGAAGTAGAATAATCCATAACTAGCAAGTTTTAACAGCAATTCCTTCTTTGAAATTGCTTTAGAGTTCACAGGATAAAAAGTTGTCTTTTGCTGAAGAGTCTGTATTAGGATAGACTAGCTCCGAAACTGTTGTTAATTATGTTGCAGGTTATGCTGTAAGGTTGCTTCTCAAATAAGGGAAAATCTAATAAATAAATAGTTACCCATTTAGCTGCTAAAATTTCTAATCTCTTACGGAAATAATAAAGATCTTTCTAGAATAACTGTGAAATTCATGCAGGCCTGGTGTTAATGTCTGTTGTGTTCTGTTGGGAAATTCGCAAAAAAAAAACTGAACAATAGTGAAGATTCTGGACTGTGGATGGAATAATAAATAATCTAATAGTGATCTTTGCTTTTGAAACTACATGGAGACGTCTCACTATGAGTTAGTAAATTTTAGATAGTGGTAAAGGGAGAAGCCGACTTGAGCCAGCTCCTGCGTACATGGGTAATGGAAAAGTTCGCATGTATCTCGGATACCTGTAGAAATGAGTAAAAAGCACTTTCACGTATTTACAAAGTTATTGATGTGTTTTTATATCATAGATTGATATCTCTTGAAGAAAAGCAAATTTGTCTGTTTCCACCATTGTTGAAACTTCTTTGATCCAACTTATAACGCCATGTATCCAAATACATCGATCTGTCATAGGTTTAATACTAAAAACCATAAAAATAGTCAATAATTTGTATCAAGAACTATAACTGATATTGGAAAAATGAAGGCCTTTTTTGAATGGTGGACCAACTGCACTTTTAAAAAAAAAAGGAGTTAGCTTCTCTTTCATGTTCATACAAGTCATTTCTATCTTAATTTAAAACTGGTACACATCCAGCTTATTTCTGATGCCAACAGAGGACATTACAGATCAGACTTCAACAGTCATTTCTCAGCATTAAGTAGAATTTGAGGCTCTGTATCTCAAAATGAACAAAAATGGAGTTGGCCCCCAATTCTAATAAGGCCTTCAAATGATGGTAACTACCAATACAATCAAGAAATTACCACATGTTTTCCTATTCTGCATAAGTCAACTAAAGTGTAAAATATTGCAGAACAGTTATACATCAGTAAATATAAGTTTACGCACAGGCAGTGACTGCATTTGAGTAATTCATTTTCTGCAAGCGAAGACAGGAACTATGTTTAGTAGATTAAATCTAATCTATTACTGTCGTTCTAAAATCTTTCCGCACTGAATAATGCAATTTATAAAAAGGGATCAAAATTTTAAATACCGAAAAAAAATTCCAATTATATGAATCACAAATACTAGGTCGGGATTAAATGACACCAACTTTACATTAAGAATAGTAGTCTCCCGCCCACTTTTCTTTTCTTTTTTTTTATCACGTGCATTCTCAAGAAAGAAAATCATAAATAAATCGAGGCCTTTGATTTTTTTTCTTTCAAATGAAGATGCTTATTTTATACTCTTTTCATAAAACAAACAAAGGGCAGGGAATTTCTTTCCTTGAAAAAATATGAAGAGAGAATTTTTTTCCCTTTATCTTTTATTTTTTTTATATATTCTGTCTTCTAAAGGCAATGAAAGCTTTCCATTTGCGAAATCTAAGAATCTAATACGTTCCATTAATGAAGCATTTGAAAAAAAAAATCTAATATATTTTTTACCTTAATTCCGTCGGAAGTTCATATTCCTCCGAAATCCATTTGTCGCAATTTAATAAAACAGTTATGTTTGTGATAAATAAGCTCGCAGAATATCGAGCAGTTTTAGAAATCGGTTTTATTTTAAAATCTCTCTCACGATTCAGCACTTGTGGGTATTTAATGAATTATTTTCCATCTCTTAATCACTGAATTAATTAAGTTAAAATAAACGTGAAGCTATTCTTTGAATTCAATATCACTTTGAAAGATGCATAACAACAGGATCACTTAATGATAAGTAAAATTGGAACAAAACTGTAAAAAGTTTGTATGTATTGAAAAGAGAAATGAATAGCAATAAATGAATTTTATAAACATTCGAGAAGCAAGTATTCGCCCGTACAATCACAAACAAACAAACACAAACACAAACAAACACACACACACACACACACACACACACACACACACATATATATATATATATATATATATCAATGAAACACACTGATTTTTTAATAAAGTTCAATAATTCAAGTTCGATTTACGCAAATTGTGTATAAAATTGTGCATAAATTAAAAAACATAAAGTTATAAATAAAGTTCTGTAGTATTATACTAATAAATTTCCAATTGATAGCCAACAAATTATAAATATTTTTACCTTAAATGTCCCATTAAAAGCGTAGATCCAAATGTAATTTTCTTCAATAAGCCCTTAAACGTTGCCAATTTCAAAAATCCTTTTTGTATTTATCAATACCTCCTCCACTTGAATCTTTAAAATATTAAATGTTTTACTCATAATAAATGAAAATGTAGTTTGATGTGTTGCTATGGTTACTCGACTATGGCTGACAAAGAAAATTCAAATGATAAATGTTTTACTGATAATAAATGAAAATATCGTTTGATGTATTTCTATGGTTACTTGAGTATGGTTGACAAAGGAAAAGTTGTTAAGGTGAAGCATCAGCTCAACATTTAGGGCCCTAACTTTCTTTCTACTGATCAGATATACATAATATATAGCCTACGTCCATCTGGAATAATGTACCTTTCAAATAGGTGCAGTGGTTCCGGTGATTACCCTCCACATACAAAATCCGGTCTCTCTCTTTATATAATAGTATATATATATATATATATATATATATATATATATATATATATATATATATATATACAGAGGCTGTTCACACATTTTTAGACGATGTATATTGTAATCATAAAACTAAATTACATAAAATTCTTGTGTTTTAAATGTTCTATTTGACATCCCTTATTCTGAACTATCTTTCGACACCGCAATTTCCAGGATAATAATGCCTTTTGAAGTGTCAGAAGAGGTATTCTATCCCATTCCTCCTGAACAGCTTTCCAGATTCCTGTAAGGGTTTTGGGACGACGTTTGGATAATGCAGATTTTAAAAGTCCGAAAGCACAAAAATCCATAGGTGATACATCGGGAGATTTAGTAGGGATATATGTGAAGGGTATGTCCTTGATACCAGTTTTTTGTTCCATTTCTTTTAGGAAATTTACAGTGGATTTTGATGTGTGACTGCTAGCTTTGTCCTGATGGAGTCTCACAGATTGATGGCACCGTGGCTAAAGCGATGGTATTTCGTTCAGAACAATTGGCGATAAAATATGTTCCATTTTTTTCCACTCTCTTTTTTTTTTAACTTGCCATTATAAGAAAAACCAGCAACAATCAGGAATCCCTTAGAAAAACTTTCTTTCGATTCTTTGAACCATGTACTTAAATTTTTTTCTCCCCTTTTATGATAATAAATGGCTCTTTTTTTGTTGCAATCATTTAAATACACCCATGATTCATCTATTGTGACAATTGCTTTCCATTTTTCTTTGGATAAGTGTTTCTCATATAAAATTCTGCAGCGTGTCCTGCCTTCAGCGATATGATTTGGAAGAAGACGATGCACATTGCGTTTTTTCCGCTTTCTTAAGATTTAAATCAACGTTTATCATTTTGTTTACAGTGGACACCGAGCATTTTAATGATTTTGCAACTGTCCTTTGACTAGGGGGATTTTCTTTTAACATTAAACAACGTACCTTTGCAATAGTCGAAGATGTCCGTTTTTTCCTTGGATACTTGTTTGGAATTTTTGTCCCACTTGAGGCTCCAATTTGACGTTTTTTTCCTTTCTTGTTGACGATATTACCTATCCACGCTTTAGATATCACAAAACCATGACTC